>JAHQIW010004256.1:0-13321 GCA_019055375.1 Parelaphostrongylus tenuis | reverse complement strand
AGATAGCTGAATTCCTGATCTTTCACAAATGATTTCTTGGTTGGCACCATCGACGTAGTAATTCCCCAGTGGGGCTGTTGTCCCCCTCCCAGACAGTGTTGTCCCCCCCACCCAGTTTTTTTTCCATCGACCATCGGAGTGGTGGAAGGCCTTCCTATGGGGCTTTTTTGAAGATAGGGGCCTCCCCGAACGATTCGGCCCCATCGGAAGTTCAACAAACTGAACCGTGTATGTTACCACAGGTGAGCCACCTCTAACCCACTTGTGTCGCCTGCCACGGCGCCTCAACTAAAAATTACGGCATTTTTTGGCCTTTTGCGGGGTTCAAGTTGTAGACTTCTATTTTAGTTCAAGGGCTTTTTCATTGAGGTTCTCTTCGTTCATCTGATGTACTACTTTCTATTTTTTTTTTCTCCATTTGTTTGCCTCACCTTTCCCTAAGCGCTCCTTGATGTTTGTTTTTTTTTTTCTTGTCACAAGATTAAGCCCTTCATATAACCTAGAGAAGCTGAGATACTATGTGGTTAGGACGCCGATTGTTCGGTGTCGTTTCCATGTCTGGTAAGAAGAAAAACTTTTCAAAATGGTTATTATTCACTAATGTTCAAACTCAAAGATGATGTTTCTCAAACGAGGAGCTTAGACTTCAGGTTTATTGAACAGTTCCCTATGTTCTCTTATTCAGAAAAAAAATCTAAAATCGAGCTATTGCAGAAGTCGCTGAGGCGAAACTCTCCGTGTTGGATCGGCATACCACGATTTTTTTTTCCGCAAACAACCTTTGACATTCACTTCCCGAGGGAACAGCGTAGTGTGTCATGAACTTTTGATAATGATGTCTTGCTTCGTAATTATGTGCTAAAAATACGAGCTCCGTTTGGATACAGAATTTCATCGGTCCTCAAACCAACGAATGAATTGCGTGCTCGTAATCGAACAGTATATCGAGCGGATCTACGTAAGCAGTTTTGTTGGGACCGGAAAAACAAAGGCGGCAAAGTGGTGTGTTTTGATGACTTTTCAAACGCTGTTTTCGCTATGCCTAAGACGCCTAGAATCAAAATTTCAGTGTCGCCACGGGTACTTGATGGAGCCGAGGACATGACAAGAAACATTGCTACTGAACTGCTAAGCATGACTCGCTCGTTGAAAGAAAGTATGACTTTAGCTGGCAAACGTGTTGAAGGACGATAATAAGGTGTGTTTTGTCGCTAATTTACCTTAGAATTTTTGACACTTTCCTCATGGGGCATAACTGATGTGGGATGGGATAATTTCGAGTGGTTGGTGATGCTTGGTGTGGGACTGATTCTCCAACACTCTTCTTTAATCATTTAAACGAGCATCCTGAGGAGGCGCGTTAGCCTGACTATCCTCGAGATTGCAAGGCTTGCTCGCCTCTATCCTAACGACGTTCTGAAGAAGATGAAGCCCTTCAGAAGTGGAAAAGAGTGGAGTCCCGGAAAGGAGTGGATGATCTGGGTTCGAATCCCGCTGACGCAAATGTTTTTTGTACGGCATGCCACATTATTGGATTTATTTCACAAATATAAGTGCCTTTGACTAACAGCACTTTTACTGGAAAAGAACCACCAATGTCGCAAGCCTCAGGTAATGAAGGGCTGTCTTATTTTAGCTTCTGTCTTCTATGCACACCCATGTGGACTCAAACTGGAGCGGCTGAATACAGAGGGCTCACGACTTTTCCAGGCACGCTTATAAGTGCGGATTCGACTGTGCCTTAGTATTTTGTTGCCCTGTTCATTTTTTGGTTCATTCATCTGTATGGTTCATCATCATGAAAATGTTCCCCAAGAAAGCCGTTAGATAAAGTTTTTATAAGAAATAAGCTTTTTATTACTATGGCATTGAGCTATAACTATATCTATATGATTCTCTACTCTGACTTTTATTAACTCTCTGGGAACGGCTGTGATAGCAGGCAGCATCGCGGTGTTCATTTATGCGTGGTATAGCCCTTGTGATCGACAGATGGAGTGCGTTAATTGTGGCTGTATAGTTTTTTGTAAAGCTAATTCAGAGTTTTTAATCGTCACTAGAGGAATCTATGGGCTATAATCATGTAATTTGATAGAATTTCAACAAGACTATCTGCTCTTGGAAAATGCCAAAGCATTACAAAATCACGAATTATTTTCTCAAAATATTACTTCATATTGCATGTGATCATCGATAACTCCTCAATTATTTTTGACTATTATTGTATTTCGCGAGTTGAGATCTATACATAATTATAGAACGAGTCTTTGTTCTGTTGTTCTTTGAGTATTAACTATTTTCCACTTTTTACCTCTGTCATCAAATTCATTAATCGCTGCATCCCTTGTCACTGGTTTGCGCAGTTAATTTTGGCGTGCCCTACTTATCTCTTTAATTTTAATGCTTTCGTGAAAAATTCCCTGGGAACTCAACCTATTCCAAGCTCTTCAAGCATTTTCAATAACACCGCGTGTAGGTGGCTTTTGGAGGTTAATTGTACATCAGTGACCAAGTCTGGCCCCAACTGCTTTCATGGGTTTTCCTCTTCACTTATACGAAGAAGTTTCCACGCCAAGAGGGAGTAGTTTTTTTTGCAGACCATTGTAAGCATGAATCATTATAGAAGTTTGTTTGAAAGAGTATACTGGAGATAATTACAGTTTGAAAGTTTTTTTGGGGTTATGCATGCCAGTTAAAATACGTTGGAAAACTCCCTTGCTCATTCGGCTTCGCGAAAACGGAAAAAAACTGGACCAATAAGAAAGGGTGGTGGCGAAAGAAAAACAGTAACAATCTGTGGAAAAGCAGCCGCCCCGCAGTTCGGTCATAACACAAATTTATGATCAACCAAAATTCCCTTCCTTTATTAACACCACCTTACCTTAGCGGTGGTTATAATGTTACCAAATAGTACCCAGTAATGCCGCAAGAGGTGGTGTATAAAAAACTTTCCCTAAGCATTGGCAAAGCCATGTTTGGGCACATCCTAGTTGACGCTGACCAGAAAGTTTTTTTTAGAGTATATGGTTAATTTTGTTTGGTATATTTTGGGTTAAAACTTCATACCAACCGGCTAAAAAAGCCGGTTTAAAATAAAAAATTTCTTGTTTACGGTCAACCCCCTGTTTTCCAATCTCTGCCCAGGCGTAACCCGGGGGTTTTTAATACCGGAGTATGGCCCCCTTTTGTTCCCTGGGCCCCAACTTTGGTTGAAACGGGTTGGTTTTGTTTGAACAGAGTGGGGGGAAGTTTTTCCCCCCCTTAGCGTAAAGAATAAGTGGGCTGGCCCAAAGGCAGGCGGGTCCTATGTCCCCTATTCGATCACTCAGTGTTCGCTGTTTTTGGAGATCCCAGCTTCGGAACTGAATCTGAGTGGAGTCAGTTTTGACCTCATCACCTCCGAAGAAGGCTAAAATCTTTTTGGAACTGTTCAAATTGTACATAGAAGACTACTTCTAATCCCATCAACAAAGAACAGTGGATGGTGTAAAGTGGGAATAATCGGTGAGTGGGACAAAAAACGTGTCGTCCACTCGGAATCCTACGCGAATCTTCGATGACGATGGTATGCACCAAATACATATGGCGTTGTAGAAGAAGTAATGCAATACCAACATAATACTAGGAACCCACAGTTTTTCCATAACCCTATTCAGATTGCGAAGATCACGCGGCCCCCTCTGCAGATCGCGCCACGCTTGGCGATTGCAACTGCGTGTCTTGAATGGTTAGGATTTATATATGGCAAATATTGGTGTCCACGTTTTTGTAGAAGGTGATTATTGAGGATCAATCTTTACTTGTTTGTTCCCTGTTTTCCATGTGAAACTCTCCCTCAAGGGAGTTTAAAATTTCAAGGAAAGTGGGCAATTGTTCACAACACTGTGTTTACACATTAGACGAGAAATCACTATTACTTTTGTTTTGAGTGGAGTAATTTTGACTGGAAGTTGATGTGAAAGATTGAGATTGAAACCCTATAACGAATTTACTTATGTAGGACCTCTCCCTCCACTAAAGTGATGCGAGCTGAATACAACATAAATTTCATACAGATTTGCTTCTTTCCACTGTCCCATATATGAGGGCAGGCAATACTGATGGAATCGATTTTAGTTTTTTGAAGAAATGCACTATCCTACTCAAGATACGGTGGGTCCAATTTTATCATGTGCTAGCACTCCATAAATATCGCCATGGTAGAAGTTATGAATTCCTAGAAATCTCAAGTGCAGAAAGAGATGACTTTTTGTGACACTTGATACTAAATTGGATTTTTACATTTTTCTTGTTTTGAATCTGGGTCGTTCCTGACTGTATTTATCTGTCCAGAAATTCAATACAGGTAAGGGTTTTGAACGCAACGGTTTGCCCTTCTTTCTGTGGAATCAGAGATGCCCACGAGCATCTTTTTTCAAGATTTGCTGTCGGGATCTTCGAACAGCAGGTTCAGATGAAGGCGAGGAAAGTACCCACAGTGGTACTTCCCCTAAATTATTTGAATTATGGACGCAAGACAATCGTATCTCTTTCATCAGGTAAAATAGATTCGTGCATATGCAGTGAGGCTGCGCCAGAAAAACCTTTAGATATTTTTATTACTGATTTTGTTTAACACGTGGATTTGAACTACTTAATTATATGGGATTATTCATATAATTGATTGAAATGCACGTTCCCACACCTCGTCTCTTACCTGAGTTGTCGCGCTATTTCTCTTGCATTCGTTTTTCCCAAAAACCTTTAACTGCCGTCAGCCTTTGGTTATCACGGTCACTCGCCGATGCTTTTTGTTTTTGATTACGAGAAAATTGTCAGTGAACTTCTATTCCCATCATGGTCCTTCATCGTTCGAAAACGAAAGTGTTTTATGGAAATTTTGAGCTTGCTTCAGATTTATTTTTGGCTTTTTCGCTATCTTTGCTTTAGTGACTTATTGAGCAATGCTTGTTGGAGAAGATAAGCACTAGTGACAATCAAAGACTGGCATACTGTGAAATTTTAGTGATGGTCAGTCTTTTTTGGTTCAGCCAGGGTGTTCCATTTTTTTTTTTATGATCGCTCATACTGATTTATGAAGAATATCGGCTCGTCAATCAACCAATCTCTCTACGCTGAGGCAGAATGCTCTCAGCTTCAGAGTAACAAGATTTCGAGTAGCTTGACTGAAGCCTCACTCTCTAGTTACGTTATTCATCGGTGCCTGTCTGTGACAAAAATAAATTTATCAGGAACGTTTTCAAACCTTCCACCGAGGGCGCGAATTTCATCGGGCTACATAAATCAAAGTTGGTGAGATTTTGTAGCGTTCATGTGGTTGCTGTGAAAGAGATGTCAGTATTCATCAGCTTGAGCTGATAAGAAAATGGAATGCTCTGTAAGTAACTGTTATCACAAGCAAGAAGAATTTCTGCCTATAGATTCAGTAATTCGACATCGAAAGCATTCCTTTGATAGTGGTCCTCTGACAAGCCTACTACTTCGTCCACAACGACGTAATCATAAAGGTATTACGTCAAGATCAATTTAAATATCAATCGAATCATAAAATGTAAGTTCAAACTGATCGCCTGCCACATGGAAATGAAGTTGAACGACCGATCATCCAAATTGAATCGTTAAACAATAACGAAAAAGTTCACAATGTGAGCGCAATACGACAATTTGCCTAATGGCTGCCAGAGTAGATGGTCCATGAACGTCGCAACAAGATCTAAAACACCAATGAGAAGTCAAATAGTTCAAAACTGCTATAAAATTCTGAAAATTCTACAGTTTATTAAGATCGGATAGAGCAATTTATGCTATCATCAAGTACTTTTGCGTATTAGCTTGTAACGTACCACTCAAATTCCGTTAATCATCGCACTAACAAGGTGGCCATTTTTTTCTAGGCATTCACGGTGAAATGTGCCCCACGGCCAGTTTTAAGAAGGATGGTGAAGAGCATCATAATTTTTGTTCACGCCATTTCATGATAATTGCCATGTGAGCTCTTCACGGAGGGATATCGTATATCCGCTATCGGATCTTTCAGTGCATGCACCAGTTTTAGCGATAGAGTCGTCTGTGGCAAAACTGAGAAAGCTAAAATTTCCTGTAGAACTTCTCAAGTTAAGCCAAAATTTCTGACGTAGCCCGGTGCAAAGGTGTTGTATTTTATTTTGCATGACCCATCTTTCAGATACTGTGCTGATCTTATTGCTTCTTCTTTTGTTTAACACTTTGGGTACGATATGGGGCATGGCGCTAGCCCCGCCGCGTGCGGCGCGGCGAGCAATCTGTGGTGGAGAGTGTTGGTAATACTGTTGGCCCATCGTGAAAAAGGTTGCTGGGTTCGATCTCTTTCCATGACGCTTCAACCAAAAGGAATACTAATCGAATGCAGAAAGTAACACCAAGAAATCTGCTGTGAAGCGCCCCGTAAAAACTCCAACCAGCAACCTTTACCAGTGGCTTACAGCGCAAATCACTCGGCACTGTGAACTGATCGATGGGCGCAGCGAAGCGTAACTAGCGCCGTATCCCTGTCGTACCCAAAAAGTTAATCCGCTTCTTCGCAATCATCATTCATGAAGGTCATCGAGCATTTTCATTTTGTATCTTGTTTCGGCCTCTGCTCAAGTATTTCGTCCTCCCTATGAATGACATCAAATACTTGTTGAGTTGGTTCTACCTAGTATTTTGAGGTAGCAAGGTAGAGCGTTACCACTTGAACCGCAGAGAGTTAGTTTTCTCGAACAATCTTTGCACTTGTTTTTTCAACCCAGAAAGATAAGAGGCTTATTTTGTGACTTTTGTACTTTCAGCTTTCATAGCGCTAACGTGAATGTGTCGAGAGGGCTGGTGGCATAATTGTAAATACCGAATGTTGGCTTAAATAATAATGAAAGGATTTATTGAAATTTGAGCGTGGTCTTCATAAAGCACTCGAAGGAAAGGTAGTCTGGGTCAAATTTTTGAGTTCAAATCTCCAACGATGCTCTGGAGAGTGTATGGTTGTTCCTGCAGAACTTCTTTGGGTCCATATAGAGCGATTCGTCTTCGCCTTTGCCTTACTTTGATGTCGGCACGTAAACACTGAGGATGTCAGCATTCTCAGCCGAACTTGAGCTTACGAACGCCAGCGTCTTAGACCCTTCTTCCATCCTATGCTCTGAGAGGCGATTCTTCTTCACTGTTACAGGCGGCATAAAGTGAATGACGTATTCTCGTCCCAGTTAATCCGATGACGCTGAAGATTATTCTTCTTGCTTGTATGATCAGATTCTTCATAAAAAAAGTGAATGTAAGTAAATGTGTATTATAATAAAACTTGTTGCCTTAGTTCTGCGAGATTCAGACAGACTAGAACAACCTGAGCCACTTAAGCCTTGCTGAGCTGTAAACATGTGGGGTGAATATTTATGTGTACCTACCAATCCTTCCCTTTGTGAGCGTACATGAGTTCATCTGTTTTCCTGATCGAAGCGCAAAATGCTTTTAACGCTTTCTGAGGGCGTTTATTGAAAAAGGATACAAGGTTTTCTAAAGACCCTTCTCGCTGAAAAACCTTTTGTCTAGAATTTTGATACTGTTCAAAAGCTTGCATCTTGGCGATTTCACTGATGTGTCTAGTTTTCAAAAGCCTTTTTATTGCGTGTTAGCTGCAAAAAAAAAAGTATTGTCTTTCACACTCGATCTGCTTTGTTTGCTCAGCCAAGGCTTGTGGATGGCTTTTCGTTAAGCTTTTGGTAGTCATTTGACAACTTACACCTTGATGATTCGAAAATTAACTTAGTTTCTGGAAGGTTTGTTTAGAACGCTGTGAGAGTCAAATGAAGATCACATTTTGCACTCTGAGTTTCTCTCATGCATAAGCTTAAAATGCACGAAAGGCGTATCATCAGTAGAAAAAATTATGAGTATCAGGGTAGCGCAAAAACTGAAGTTGTCTTTCTTGAAACAAAGAAGAAAGCCCTTACTAAATAATGAAAATCCTACGCCGCTCGCGAATTGCGCTGAGCGATAGATCAACTCTCTCTCGAAACCGTTTGATGGTTCTTTTCGTATCTAAGGTGGCGAATGAATATCCGACTTCAATCGCTGGGCAAGCAGGAGCTTTTCATAGGAATTTTAGTAATCATTCGAAAGCTTAAATCTTTAAGTACAACCCTATGTGGCCGGTTTTCGAGAAAAAAATTTCTCGACGTTGTTATAGAAGAATCTTATGTTTCGCACGCGTATATTTCTCGCCAAACAGAGTTCTTTCTTTGGACTGTTAGGTAATCATTTGACAGCGTAATATTTACTGATTCTAACGATGTGCTTGTATCCAAAAAGGCCATTTCTGTGTAGCGCAGCGAGGAGAATAAGTTTGATTCACATGCGCGAGCAAGGTGTTATTTGGCCAATTCACGAGCCACTAGGTGAAGCGCGAAGTCGGCTGACGCGATGATCGAACGATTTTCAAACAAATGAAAGTGAAGAGAAAACCTCGCACTACCTGAATGCCTTTGAGTCACTGTTGGAAGCAACTAGGAAGTTCTGGCCTCCTGAATTCCAACAAAATAATCTTAATGATGATTGATTTATTTGTATGCGTGGCAAAATAAAAGTATTTGAAGTTTTTTTTTTTGTAGCAGAGTTATACGCTTCATCTGGAGTTTTTCTTTCAAAGCGGCGAAACAATTCGTAATCGTACCAACGTCAGACTGGGCGAATACCGATCGATAATTACCAAACGCCCATTGCCGCCTCACCTAGCGGTCCGTGAATTGTCCAAAGACCACCTGCTCGTGCATGCTAATTCAATCTTATTTCCCCTGCTGCGTTGCAGAGAAGCGGTTTTTCTAAGAGATAAGCACATTTTCGAAATCAGCAACATTGCGCTATCAAATGATTGCTGAAGTTCAAAGATAGAGCTCTGTCGTAGGATATGGGCGTGTGAAGCATAATTTTATTTTGGATTTCACAGCGTCATAAAAGGGTAGTTTCGAGAACAGGTTACGTACTACTCTAACCAGAGGTATAACCTTTCAAGTAGTTACTAGCACTCCTATGAAAAGTAGCTGTCCAGCGAATGAGGTCAGATATTCATTTGTCCTCTTTAAACCAAAAAGAATCCGTGTGGAACCTTTTACCTGGTTACACGTCATGTGACCTAGCGACTGACCGGATAGAGATCCCTACAAAGTTACAGTAGATTCGTGACCAAAATGCACAGGTAGTATAATGCTAAAGTTATTTTCTTGAAAAGAACTTTAGGAGAAAGAAGTGATAGAGTGGGCGGCAACTGTTACATCAAATATGACAATTGAAATTACAATTCAGCGAAAGAGAAATCTTATAACGAAGGCACCCCATCCAAGTGATTCGCCATTATGGCCTACGACCCTGCCAGTACCCATCCGATTTGAGAGAGATTATTATAGGTCCCACGTGTTATTTTACTGGAAGACGATTATTTGTAAAACGACGTCAGTGCTAGTACAAGGCGCTACTCCTAGGTATTTCTAGGTAAAATCTGTTCATAACGGTATTTATAAGTAGAAATCTGTTCAAAAGTTTATGAGAATTCGTTAATAAAATCAAATTAGATGGGTTACAGGAAAAGGAAAGCTGAAAAATACAGCATTTCCAAAGTAAGCTCATCAAAGTTGCATGTCTTCAGCTTATTAATCCATACAAAAGTGTTATTTAGTGATGTTATTATTGTCAAATTTTATCCACTTCAACATCAAAACAGGGCAAATCTTCAACTAGGCTGGAAGAATTAGCAAGCTCAGCGGGGAAGAGAAATCGCATGCAACTTCTCAAATTAAAAAAGCACTGGTTGAGCAAAACGATTTTATTCATCGACTCAAATTCTTGACTAGAGCACTTTGAAAATGTTCTGGTATGACAGTGGATGTGTCCTTCATTATTAACAATAGGTGCGGTGTAAAGTATAACCTCAAGAATGCCAAGTTTTGAGTATCACCTGTATCACCTGTCGTCCCGTTGATCGTCGAGTGACTCGAGCGGGTACCAGCAACTCTTCCATTTTCCCCTATCGCGTGCAAGAGTAGCCCAGTGGGTCCTCCTTGCTCTAGGAATTCGCTGAGCATCATATCTTTCTTCCATCGCTTTCGTGAAGAAATCGGACCAACGGGTCAGTGGTCTTCCTTTAGAGCGCTTGACGTCCCGAGGAATCCAGTCGGTAACGGCTCTCGTCCATCGGTTGTCGTTGAAGCGCATCACGTGTCCGGCCCACCTTATTTTCGATATCCTGGCGTGTAGAACGGCGTCTCTGATTTTCGATCGTTGACGTAGGTCGGAACTTCGGATCCTTTGTCTCATTTGCGAAATACGAGATACTCCTAGCATCGACCTTTCGACTGCGCGTTCGATAACGGCAAGTGATCTTTCATCCTGCTTACGTAGCGACCAGGTTTCTGCTGCATACGTTAGGGCAGGGATAATTGTCGAGTCGAAAAGGTGGGCACGGAGTCGGATGTTCTTTGTCCTCTTCACTACATCTTCGATGCTCTTAAACGTTCCCCAAGCCGCTCGTTTCCTCCTGCTCAACTCTGGGGCTAGGTCGTTCATCATGTTGATTTCACGACCTAAATAGATGTAACTGGAGCATTCGGAAATTGTCGTTCCGTTGAGCGTGAATGGGGCATTAGAAACCCATCCGTTCCTCATGAACATTGTTTTCGTTAGATTCAGTTGAAGACCGATCTTTCCACAGGCGTTATCGAAATCAGTCAACATTCGTTCCGCTTGGCTGATGTTTGGTGTTATGAGAACGATATCGTCAGCAAAGCGAAGATGGTTTAATTGTCGACCGTCAATTTTCACTCCCATTTCGTCCCATTCTAATGTTCGCATGACGTTTTGTAGGGTGGCAGTGAATAGTTTTGGCGATATTGTATCGCCTTGTCGAACCCCTCTTCTTACGTCAATGGTGATATTGTTGTAGAATGGAGATATTCTGGTCGTGAAATTTTTATAAAGCTCACGAAGGATCATTATGTACCGAGTAGGGACGCCCTGGTTATCCAGAGCCTCTATAACCGCTTCTGTTTCCACTGAATCAAAGGCTTTCTTCAGATCGATAAAAGTGAGACAGAGTGGTTGTTTGTACTCTCGCGAAACTTCAATGAGTCTTGTGATCGTGTGGATGTGGTCCATGGTACTAAATCCTTTTCTGAACCCTGCTTGTTCGCATGGCTGTCCTTCGTCCAGTGTTCTGTCAATCCTGTTTAGGATGACTCGAGTAAAGAGTTTATAGACAACGGACAGCAAGCAGATTGGGCGATAATTGCCTATGTCGTGAAGGTCTCCCTTTTTGAACAACAATACGGTCTTGCTGGTTTTCCATTGAATAGGGACCTTGCATTCTAACAGGTAGCGAGTGAAGAGCCGAGCCAGGGTGTTGATGAGAACTGGCGGCAGGCTCTTCAGGTGTTCTGGTCTAATCCTGTCTGGACCGGGTGTTGTTCTGTTTTTCACCGACGATATAGCATGTCGGATTTCGGAAGGAAGGACCGGTGGAACGACATATTCGTCCTCTTTCAATTTATATGACGGTAAGAGAACATGGCTAGCGAAGAGATCCGAGTAGTACTGGTGGATGATTTTCTCCATAGCCCTTCTGGAAGCTGTAAGTGTCCCGTCAGGGTATCGGAGTGCAATCATCTTGGTCTTATAGTTGGCGAAGCCTCGCTGGGCTTTGCGAATGCTCTTCCCAGCTTCTGCAGCTTCTGCCATAACTGCTGCTCTTCTCTCTTTAAGGTCTTCTTTTATCGCTTCTCTGCATCGTTTCGCAAGTTCGGACGTAAGGTTTCGGTTGCCTGCGGCTCGTGCGATTCCACGTTGACGTATCAGCTCGAGTGTCTGCGGAGACAAGCGTCTCTTCGTGACCTTAGGACTTTCGGCTTTTTTAGCGCCAACGTGAAGATATTCAACGAGTCGATCGTATTCTTCGTCGATGTTGTCGACAACGGTATCTTCCCAAGAGCCGACTAATGATTTGAATACATCCCAGTTTATGGTAGTTCTGGGACTTCGTTGTTTGAATTTAGCGGCTTTCTCTCCTCTCCTCGAAAATCGGAACGTTGCGCGAAGGAGGACGATGGTCTGATCCGTGTAGAACTTGGGAACAACAGCGACGTCGGTCAGGCAAAACCTTCGATTTACTATGATGTGAGCTATTTCGTTATGGTACTCTCCATTGGGAGACTCCCACGTCCATCGCTGAGAGAGAGGCTTTTGGAATTGCGAGTTACCATGGATGGTTTGGGTCGTCATGATAAACTCAGATAGCCTCTCACCCTGTTCATTCCATTCTAGTCCGTGGGTCCCTATGTGACGTTCTTCAGACGTTCTTCTAGGTCCAATTTTTGCGTTAAAATCTCCGACAATGACCTTGAAGAATGTATGATCTTCTCTGAAGAATTTTTCGAGGTCCATATAGAACGCTTCGACTTCGTCTTCGTCATAGCTTGATGTTGGTGCGTAAGCAACGAAGATGGTCAAAGCCGGCATAGAACCACATCGTTTCAACCGTAATCGTCCGATGCGGGTTGTTAGTTGTTCGAACGAATCAATGTTCACGGTCAAATTCGATTTGACGAGGACGCCAACGCCACCGACACCTCTGCGATCGCATGTTCCAAGGAACAGTTCTTCTCCGGTGTCATAGACAGCGTGAAAAGGATGGCGCCTTCTCGTCTCAGCCAGGCCAATGACGTCGTACCTTATTCTTCTTGCTTGAATCAACAGATCTTCTACAGCGGATTGTTGAGCAAGGGTTCTTGCATTGTAGGTACAGATCGTCATTTTAGTCCGTTTCGATCTTGGCAGCCTAGTTCGGCCCTGAGATTTTAGCAGCCTCTCCGTACTCGTCCTACCTGGCGCTGCCGTACCAGGGGCTCTTTCGGGGTCAGGGGAATGAGGCCCATATTTGTTACTGTTTTTGGCATTTTTGATACCCAACGTGTAGCTTGCCAGGCTCTAAACGTGGGGGCTGGGTACTCACGAGTAGCTTGCCAGTCTCTCTCGGAGGAGCGGGAGGAGCTTATTTGTTGGAGGCGACTCCTAACCGCCTCCCATGTACTTCCCAGCCGCTTGATTGCAGGCTTTTGGCCGACTTGACTCGTAGAAATAGAGTTTTGTCAAGTCGGCACTGCAGAAGCAGGGAGCTCGTCCCCTGAATCCACCTGTGTCTCTGGGAAGCACACGGTCGCTTTTGGTTCGCGTTTTATTCCCCTATCCACCACCTGGGGACGCGCCACGTGCCCTCGCGACTAACCGGGCGGGATCCCTCAAAGAGGGAGGTCCGTGGAGTTTGAGA